>CP097502.1:22165379-22202879 GCA_023547065.1 Musa troglodytarum | reverse complement strand
CAGAAGACAGACCCCGCCTCGGGCCTCGAGCGCCAACAGTGCGGTAAATGGAAGTCGATGCTCTGGCGCTCGACTTCATCAAGAGGTCCAGATCCTCGCGGTTGTCCAATGTAGTCCTCGCCAAGAAGCCTAATGGAAGCCGGAGGATGTGTGTCGACTACACCGATCTAAATCGTGCTTGCCCGGCGATTGCTTCCTGTTTAGGATCGACCAACCGGTCGACTCAACCGCGGGTACGCCCGCTTCTCCTTCATGGACGCCTACTCCTCACCAGATCCGGATGGCCCCGAGGATCGCAACATACGGCCTTCCACACACCCCAAGGAGCTTACTTCTACAAGGTCATGCCGCTCGGACTAAAGAACGCGCGCCACCTACCAAAGGATGGTGAATAAGGTGTTCGCCAAAGAAATAGGCGAAACATGGAGGTATACGTTGACGATATGATCGTGAAAAGTCGCACAGTGGGCCGCGCACCTTGACGACTTCATGGAAACCTTCGCCACGCCGAGAAGATATGGGATGCGCCTTAATCCAGCCAAGCGCGCCTTCGGCGTGACATCGGAAAGTTCCTGATTCATCATACACGAGAGAGGAATTGATGCCAACCTCGAAGATCCGAGCTCACCGACATGAGATCTCCGAGAACGAAAGGAGCTTCAATGCCTTAATGGAAGGATAGCGGCTCGCCCCTTTCTATCCCGCGGGAGATAAGTGCCTTCCTTTCTTCCGAGTCCTCAAAGACCCAAAGAACTTCCAATGGACGGCAGAGTGCGAGGAAGCTTTCGCAGCATGCAGTGAGCTCGGTGCTAGTGAAAGAAGCCCCCGACGCGCAACATCCGGTTTACTACATCAGCCATGTGTTGTTGCGCGGGCGAGCGCTACCCTCCCATTGAAAGGTTGGCATTGGCACTTGTTCTAGCGGCTCGAAGCTACGCCCTACTTCCAAGCCCATACGATTGAGGTAATGACCGACCAACCCTCGCCAAGTTCTTTCTAAGTTTGACGAGCAGGCGCCTTCTAAAGTGGTCGGTGGAGCTATCCGAATTCGACCTTCGACGCTACAAGCCGAGAATAGCCATCAAGGCCTGTGCCTTGGCCGATTTTATCTCGGAGTTGACGCAGGAAACAGAGTGCGTTGAGCAAATCCACCGAGACCGACTGACGTGGATGGGTCTTCCAACTCAGGAGCCACGACTCATTCTAGAGGACCCCGACGGACACGCCGAGCGCTCCTCCGCTTCGGTTTCGAGGCCACAAACAATGAGGCGTAATACGAGGCGCTCGCAGCCTCCGCTTGGCACCGAGATGCAACCGAGAGCAACCACGCTTCACGGATTCCCAACTCGTCGCCGAACAAGTTGGTGGAGAGTATCGGGTGCGGGATTCGACCATGTCCAAATACCTGACCGAGGTAAAAGCCCAAACCTCTAACTTTCCTCGTTTCACTCTATCCAGGGTGCCCAGGTCCCAAAACGAGCGCACCAGTCATAAATTAGCCTCGGAGCCGATCCAGAGGAACACCCCGAGGTCGAAGAGCTCACACACCGGCCGATGGCCATCATGGAGATAGGGGACCCCGAGTCCCACCACCCCACCCACGTGGATTCAAGAAGCGTCAAGTACAAACGGGATGGGATCCTACCTGCGGATGAGGTCAAGGCACGGCGGCTCCGCCGAACCCAGGCGTGGTACTGCGAGATTGGCGATCGACTCTACAAAAGGTCATTTTCCCACCCCCTACTACGATGCTTAGATCCCGAAGAGGCGGAAGTGATTCTCGCCGAGGTCCACGGCGGGACTTGTGGGGAGCACATGGGCGGCCGAACTCTGGCCTTCAAAATACTGCGCCAGGGCTATTACTGGCCTACGCTGCACCGAGACGCCAAGGCTTTCGTGCGGCGGTGCGACACTTGCCGCCAGTTCGGCCCGCAGCTCCTCGCGGTCCCGCCACCTCCATGGATTGCGCCGCCCTTCGCTCAATGGGGATGGACCTCTTGGGGCCGTTTCCCCGGCCCGGCCACGGAGACATATCATCGTGGGGATAGATTATTTCACTAAGTGGGTGGAAGCCGAGCCCTAGCGACCATTACGCCGAACGGGTCGAATGTCAGATGGAAGAACATCGTGACCCGATTCTTCGCCTAACGTTATCATCATCGATAACGGAACCCGCCACAAGACTCGGTTACGGAGTTCAGGCGACTTATCACATCCAGCTTGAGGTTTAGCTCGGTGGCTCACCCCTGCACCAACGGGCTCGCCGAGGTGACCAACCGATCTATCCCGGATGGACTTAGAAAGGACTGAAGCCCGACGAGCCGGGTCGACGAGCTCCCGAACATCCTATGGTCTTTGCGGACTACCCAAGACGCCGCGAGTCCCCTACACCGGCGTTCGGTGGAAGCAGCCCGCCAACCGAGTTGGTCATTCCAACATTCCGGTGGAGAACTATGAGGAATCCACCTCGCCCAGTGGAGTTCGGGCTGGCCTAGACTCGCTAGAAGAGCGCAGGCCAACGCCAAGACGTAAAGATGCCGGCGCACAACAGAGTGTTGCCGGAAGTTACAACAAGAAGGTGCGCCTCGAATTTCTGGATGGGAGATCTAGTACTACGCAAGGTGGAAGTAAGCGACCCCGCCAACTCGAGGGCAAGCTTGCACCTAAGTGGGAAGGCCCTCACCGTAATCAAAGTAGTCCGACCGGGAACGTTCCGGCTCGCGACTATGACCGGGCAGCAGTTCCCGAGGACCTGGAACATCCAGAACCTTAAGAAGTACTTTATTTAAAGCACAAACGGAAGTAAGTCAATATAAGACTCAGGCTATTGGAAAGAAGTCGGAGATTGTATTAAAAAAGGGAAATTGTATTACCAAAAGATTTGGATTACAAAAACGAGCCCCTAGAGGGGAAAGAAGGATTACAAAGGCAAGGGAAGGCCCTCCAAAAAAGAAAGAAGGACAAAATTCTTCAAGCAGCCGGGAAGGTCGTCGAAGGGAACTCGCCGGCATGTCGACCCCATGATCCTCGGGGCATGAGGTAAGGGATCCTCTCGACCGCCGAGCCCGGAGGGCATGCTCGAACCGCCAGGGGCAACCTTGTACCCATACTGTATGATACCCGCGCCGTGGCCCAGTGCCGAGGAGGAAGCCCTCCGACTTTTGTACGCTCGATCGCCTCCGGTCCCTCTCCGGCCGACGCTTCGCCGCGGCAAGAGCTTCCTGGCGGCCTTCACTCGGCCTCTCGGCGGCTGGCGGCCAACTCAAGCCTCCTTCATCCGGAGGCGGTTCTCCAGCCTTTCTCGTCCGAGATGCTTCGCAGCCTCCGACGCCGGCGGCGGCCTCGAGCTCGGCGGTCGCGCGACTTCCGCGCCATGTCGGCCGTCGCCCGGCAGCCACGCCTCGTCCCGACTCGCTGCCTCTTCAGTCGGCGCAACTCGTTGCGCCGCCTGCATCAGGCACCAACCGATCGAGTCGCACCCGGCCGATGAGGGCCGTGGTGTAGTGGAGATTCTGCATAAAGAGAAAGAAGGTGAAAGTGATGAACAAAGGTTTCACCAAGAAGATACGCGCAAGACGGTGCTTACCCACAACACCGATTTGGCTAACTTAGCGATGAGCGATTCCGAGGGGAGCGTGTATAGATCACGAGCAACGTCGGGATGGAGTGCCCCCCGGAGGTAGCTGGCCGAGGGCTCTCCCCTGACCCACACCTTGTCCCCGGGATGCACCATGCCACCGGCCACCAGAGGGTCGCCACGGCCCGGCGACCTCGCCCATCACTCGGAAAGGAACGGCTGATCCTTCCCGACGTAACTCGGCATAGGTCCTTCATGGATGGAGGACGCTGGCCCTTCCCGGCCGTCCCCGGGCCCAGACTCCTAGAGCGAGGCGCCCGGCCGTTCGGTCGTCGGCGCGGCGGAGCCACAGCGCCTCTGTGTCCACCACGCCCTGGCCTTGGCCCTTTCTTGGGACGCCTCCTCGGTGGTGCGCGGGAGCCACCTCGCCCGCTTGGGGGACCGCCGGAGAGCGCGAGACGGTCCCCCTGAGCACCCGAGTCATGGAAGGACCGCAGTTCACCATCTCTCGCAGAACAAGGATGTGTTAGAAGCAGAGGCGCAGCAAGCTTAAAGACGCGAGACAACAACAGCCTTACCTCGTGAGCACGGACTTAGTCGGCCTCCGCAAGCCACTTCTCCGACATGTTGCGATGGCTTGCAGGAAGGGAGGATTACCCTTAACCGCCGAGATGAGCACGCCTCGGCATTGAGTTTCGAGGCAGTGTTATCAATGGTCCTTGACGACCACCGAACCCCAAAACCCTAGTCCTTTTGGCACTGGACGAAGAAGAAGCGCCTCTTCCACCCTTTGTTATTGGTGGGGGCGCCGCTAACCCGGAACCCCGTCCGGGCGGCCAGGAAGTATCCCCCCGACCCCTTGAAAAGGCGGAAACAGGAGAGGAAGAGGTTGCGGGTCGGGCGATGTTGGCGTAATGGCATTCCCCAGGTGAAGGCCACCGATACCGCCAAGAGTTTGGAGTTATTTGGAAGGCGAGATCCGCCACAGAGATATGCAGGATACTATGGTTGGATGCAGGGGAAGGCGCAGGCCGGCCTCTAAGGCATCGGCGGTCAGGGCAAAGCCCCTGGGAACCGGGTCGAAAGCCCGCTGTCCCGCTTCAGGGGCCGAAAGGCAGTATTCTTCCGGATGCCAGCGCACGGAGAATCCCTACCATGCGCTCATCCAAGGTGGAATCCTGGTCGTGCGGCCACATTATGGCCTCTAGCGCACGCGCCGCTTCCGCATCTGAGGAAGGGCTGGAAGGAGGAGAAGAGGGGAGAGCGGCGACACGGGTTGTAAATCGAGGGGAGGAGGAGGAAGAAGCAAGAGGAGGAAGTGGAAGGAAGACCCATTACGCACTAACCTATAGTGGAAGGAATCGACTGGAAGAAGTCAAAGGGCACCGAAGCCAAGGGAGAAAACTCGAAGGAAGACGACGGCAGGACGAGAGAGGGAAAACTCCGCTGATAAAAGTGATAGAGTGTCGCGGAGCTCGCTATTTATAGAAAGGGGGGCCTCGACCTTTCGCCTCCCGAGGCAGGCGACAGCATGACACCGCAACACCGCCCAATAGCATCACATCGGCGGCGCCGGCCATATTGATGAAGAGGTGACGTGTCCACCGCCTGTAAGTAACTTACCGATGCCGTTGACTCGATTCCAGCAACCGCACTATCGCGAGCCGTTTTGGGCGCATGGCGTGGTTCTTTCAGTCTTGAGCGGCGGCTCGACCACTGGTCTTCTAGGTCTTGAGCGGCGGCTCGACCACTGGTTTTCTGGGCCTTGAGCGGCGGCTCGGCTCCGTATCCCGAACGGCGGTTCGGTTATCATGGTTTTCTAGGCCTTGAGCGGCGGCTCGGCCTCATATCCCGAACGGCGGTTCGGCGATATTGGTCTTCTGGGCCTTGAGCGGCGGCTCGGCCCCATATCCCGAACGGCGGTTCGGCGATATTGGTCTTCTGGGCCTTGAGCGGCGGCTCGGCCCTATATCCCGAACGGCGGTTCGGCGATATCGGTTTTCTAGGTCTTGAGCGGCGGCTCGACCACTGGTCTTCTGGGCCTTGAGCGGCGGCTCGGCCCTATATCCCGAACGGCGGTTCGGTTATTATGGTTTTCCAGATCTTGTGCGGACCTCAACCCCTTATTACCAAACGACGGATCGGCAACAGGGAGTCGAACATCGCCTGCCCTATACCCCGAACGGCGGTTCGGTACATGGTCCTGAGTACCTCAACCATTGGTTTCAGGGCCTTGCGCGGGTCTCGACCCCTGGCTACCGAACGTCGGATTGGCAACGGGGAATTGAGCGTCGCCTCGATCCGTAATCCCGAACGGCGGTTCGGTCACATGGTCTTGAGCGACGGCTCGACCATCGGCCTCCTAGGCCTTGAGCGGCGGCTCGGCCCTATATCCCGAACGACGGTTCGGTGACTATGGTTTTCTGGGTCTCGAAGCTCCTCGACTTCTTTATCCCGTAACGGCGGTTCGGTTACATGATCTCGAGCTCCCTCGATCATCGGTTTTCGGGTCTTGAGCGACGCCTCGACCCCTTATCCTGCACAGGGATTCTATCAATTATGACACGACATGGCAGAACCTTCGCCCGAGATCTCAGTCGACAACCAGGTTTCTTCCGAGCAACACCCCCCAATCCTCAAGATCGTCCCGCAGGAGTGGCTTTTGAGGGGGGGGGTAGTGTTAGGGGTATTAACTATGACGTGGCACCTGGTCTTGGGTCGTACTCCCGGATGACGCCATTGCCCCTCCTGCGCTCCATAAATCTCACGATTTGACCGCCCGACGTCGACTCTCCTCTGCATCGCCCCAACTACTCACCAAGTTGACCACGGCACCCGCCTGCGAGGTCAAGCCCGTACGCCACCCGCAGACCGAAGCGTGCCATCCGTCCGACCTATTTAAGCCGAATGGGTAAGAGGAGAAAAGGAGGACTCGAGGTGAGTAGACTCGAACACCACCAATTCTCTCGGGAGCTCGACGGGCCATCGACTTGAGCGTCGGAGGATCGGCGAGCATCCGACCCGCCATCGCAGGACTCGTTCGACGAGCGAGGCCGCCTTCCGGAGCGGTCGGGAGGCGGGAGCAGTAGCCATCGACGGCTCGAACTGCACGTCGAGACGACCCCGGTTTCGTTCCTTGCGCGGTCACGGTAAAAGTTGTTTCCCAACAATATATATATATATACATACATATATATATATACACGTATATATATATACATGTATATATATATACATACATATATATATACATGTATATATATATATATATACATATATACATACATACATATATATATACATACATATATATATATATATACATATATATATATATATGTATATATATATATGTATGTATATATATATACATACATACATACATATATGTATACATATATACATACATACATATATTTATACATGTATGTATACACATATATATATGTATATACATACATGTATACATGTATGTATATGTATATACATACATGTATACATATATGTATATATATATGTATATATACATATACATATAGATATATATACATATATATATACATATATATATACATATATATATATATATACATATATATATACATATATATATATATGTATATATATATAATGGCCATCTGAAAGGTTTGTTTTTTAGTTTGCAGGAGGAGCTTGGGCACTGGCAGCACGCTTCCTAGCGAACGCCTCCAACCTCTCTGGCTCCGGCATCACCGCCTTCACTGCCTCGTGGCCGCAGAACCTCTCCGCCCACCCCGCAAGCAGAGGCATCTTCTCCTCGTCGGTGAACTTCACACCACTAGTCTTCTCCATCACCTTCAGCCACCCCAGGAAGCACCCCAAGGCGATGTCGTCCCCTCCGAAGAATCCTTTTCCTTTGCTCAGTCTCCCGAATGCCTCCTCCAGTAGTTTCAGTCCCGCGATCACCTGCCCCGCTGCTTCCACCTTGGCCTCCTCCGTCTGCGCCTTCGATAACGCAGCCCCCGATGGGTTCAACTGCGATGCCGCAAGGATAACGGAGAGAGCAGTTTAGTCCGTCGTCGCCACCTTGAAGCTCCCGTCTGTGATCAGCATCCGTACCTTGTCATCGATGTACGCGGCCCAGAACCGGTGGAGAGCGCGCTCGTAGGGGTCGGCCGGCAAGATGGCCTGGCCGGACTTAGCCCAGGCCGCGTCGACGTACTCCACGATGATCATCGACTCGCAGACGGGCTTGTCATGGTGGAGGAGGACGGGGACCTTCTTGTACACAGGGTTGGATCTCAGAAGCAGCTCGCTCTTCTCCCCGAACTTCTCCTGCAAGAACTCGTACTCCACCCCCTTCAGGTTCAGGGCGACCCTCGGGCGCAGCACGTACGGGCTCGGCCACGCCCCGATCAGCCTCACTTCTCCTGCTGCCGCTGCCATTGCCTTCTTCTTCTTCTTCTTCCTTCTTTGGTATGAGAGGCAGCAACGCCCGGGCTTCGTATATATGATAATGGGTGATGCTTGTTGGAAGCTTCTCTCCTGCTTCTTGGCAACAAGGTAGCGATTAACTGCAATAGAAATAAAACGTCTGCAGTGACGACGCAGGGAGTCTCCGTATCCATTGGTGGCGCAAGCGATGTCGCCATTATTGTCGGATTCATTGGCGCGGAGTCCGATCCCACGTAAAAGACAATAACTTTGACTCTCCAATCACTCAAATTATGTTACGAAAATCTTATTTTAAACGTTATTTAATACCGATAAATCCTTGACTTTTTACAATATTTGGCTCTCACTCATCTAGATATCTCATTTGCAATCGTCGTTTTATTCCCCTCTGCTACCGTCAACAGATTCTCATTCCCTCCCCTTGTTGTCGACAGCAAATCTTCTCCTTTCCTTTCTGAGATGACGACAGCCATACTGCAGTTGTCGTTTTCTTCCCCTCCGCTGTCGTCAATAGATTCTCGTTCCCTCCTCTTGATGCCGATAGCGAATCTTCCCCTTCCCTTTCTGAGATGACGATGACCATCCTATAGTCGTCGCTTTCTTCCCAACAGTAACTCCAACCGCATTCTCTTGATGCTACTAGCTGTTTTTCGACTAGCGGATCTCCGTGCTCTTCGCTGCCTCCTCTTAAGTCGTAACTGCAGACTCTCTTCTCCTCGTTGACTGTGATGCATCCTTAGTGCACGACGGTAGCTTCTTCCTCTCCGCCCCCTACCGCTCGTCCCTTACAAACGTAGAAGAACGAAGCCTCTCGCCTGCAAATCATTTTCATCACATCGGTCCAAGATCGACATCCTTAACAGGAGCGCCATCTTGCGAGGGCATAATAGAAGTTAAGATTTCCCCGACTACATAAGGAAATCTCGTAGATTTGTTGAGGAAATCTTCATTCTAACATATATAAATAGGGAGCACCACTACCAAATCATTGAGGGAATATCTTCTTATCGTCTTCACATTGTATTTTATTATGTTCCCTCAATGATTTGGTAGTGGTGCTCCCTTTATACATGTTAGGATGAAGATTTTCTCAGTTAGGATGAGGATTTCCTTAACAGATCTACGAGATTTCCTCATGTAGTTGAAAAAATCTTAACTGTCTATCAAGAAAAATCTTAACTTCTATCATGCCCCCGCAAGATGGCGCTCCTGTCAAGGATGCCGATCTTGGACCAACGTGGTGAAAATGGTTTGGGGCAAGAGGCTTCGTTCTTCTACGTTTGCAGGGGATGAGCGGTAGGGGGCAGAGAGGAAGAAGCTGCTGTCGTGCACCAAAGATGCGCCGCAGTTACTAGGGAGAAGAGAATATGCGGTTGCGACCTAAGAAGAGGCATTGAAAGTGTGGAGATCCGCTAGTCGGAAAACAGTTGTTAGCAGTAGGAGGATGCGGTCGAAGTTACTGCTCAGAAGAAAGTGATGACTGTAGGACGGTCGTCGTCATCTCAGAAAGGAAAGGAGAAGATTCGCTGTCGACAACAAGGGGAGAGTACGAGAATCTACTGACGATAGCGGAGGGGAAGAAAGCAATGACTGCAGGACAACCGTCGTCGTCTCAGAAAGAAAAGGGAGAAGATTTGCTGTCAATAATAGGGAGAGGGAACGAGAATCTACTGACGACAACATAGGGAAAGCTTTCGCCCATGGAAGCAAGGAAAGCTTTCGCCCGTGGAAATAGAGGAAGCAAGGGGAGGGGAAGATCGATGAGGAGCTTGCTCTAGGCAAGGGGCTCTAATACCATGATAAAATACAAGGTGAAGATGATAAAAAGATGTTCTCTTAATGATTTGATAGTGATGCTTCCTATTTATGCATGTTAAGATAAAATTTTTCTCATATTAGGATAAAAATTTTCTTAACAAATCTATGAGATTTTTTCGTATAGTTGAAAAAATCTTAACGGTTTATGAAAAATCTTAGCTTTTATCACCCATATCAAATTTTGTTTCCAAGACACTGAAGAACCTTTGACTCCCTGTTTTACCAAAGGACACCTATATATATCGCGAGAAATGTGATTCACACCCGATGACTACGGAATCAAATTTCTTTATAATCAACCATCTATTAAGTCCATTAAAATATTGACTAATATTATAATGTCACATCAGCAGCACGAGAACAGCTGCAGCGCACGGCCCACAAGAGAGTAGGATGCGGAGCCTCCGATTCTCCGTCGTCTTGTATTCACCGTTCACGGTGGGTGAGAATTGGGTTTGACATTTCCTGTACCTCCTCGCAGGATATCACTTGTCTGATGCAACACATCTTATTCTTACGCTTGCTATTGTTATTGGATGGGTTCTTATTATCATTATTCTTTTTCTTTTAATCGTGTAAAAGATGACTTTTGTATTGTCAAGTAAATCCTTTATTTAAGTTTTAAACTATGGGTCAAACTGTAACTCGAGTCTTTCAATCCTTAAGCGTACGAAACTATCTTCATAGTTGATCTCTTTTCTTATAACACGTGAATATTTTTAATATATTTTTCTGAGGTTTTTTTTACTTTTTTTATAAAAAAATATATATATTAAGATTTGATAGTTTTATCTTTGTTGAGGCCGTTTTAGATAGTTACATATAGAACATGGGGAAATTGGTCTTCTCATACAATTGATAGCTCATGATACCACGAGGGGAATTTTCTTTTTCGTATGAGTTAATTGTGTTTGTCTTATTTTTAAGGCTTCAAATTTAGTTACATAAAAAATTTTACTTATCTACTCATGGGTATTTTTATTAGAATTTATATTAAAATATTGAGTCATATTAAAAATTTTGACTAGTTCAATTATATATATGTATATATATATATATATATATATATATATATATATAGTCTAAAGACTAGTTCAATCTTTTTTTTTTTACTCATTCAGATTAAATTTTATTCACCTGACTATGGTAATATGTCAGAATTGGAACATTGACAAGTTTGGATAAAATAAATCAGGGTTATCATATATTTCAAGCTTACATAACTTTTTCAATTTTAAGTTTCTTTTAGTTCATCTCTTTTCATCTCACAATATTAATATTTTAAACGAAAAATAATTATATTTGAATGTCAATCCCAAAAGGCATACTTCATAGAAATATTTAGAAGAAGAAAAGGATGTTTAGCTGTAGTAAAGATTTTTTTCCTTGGTGAAATTAGTTTTCATTCAAAGATTTTATTCTTTTGCAACAAATAAATAACAAAATTTTGAAATAATCAGAATTCACATATCCATATAATTTTAAAATTTTAAAATAAATTATTTATATTAATTAATATACAAAACTCCCCCATATCAATATGATAATATGCAAGGGATAATGTTTATCGACCTTCTACAAAGGGATTGGTACTATAGTTGGTCTTCTTTGAATAAGAAACAATTAACTTTATCTAATATTGTCTTACCACATCGATAGGTTTATCGTCTACAGAAGTTGTACAATCCAATTTGTACAATCTTGGCTTTATCGAGGTATAGTGTTGCTTCTTGTCTTGTATTTCTTGGTTATCTATTTTTCTCTCTTTTTTCTTCTGATCCAATATTTAATTTAAAATTTTAAAAATGATTGAGTTTATTTATTAAGATAAAATAAATTTATTATCTAAGACTATTCAGTCTGTCTCTTCTTCATTTTTTCGATATAATTTTTAGTATTGTACCTTATATATATATATATATATATATATATATATATATATATATATATATATATATATATATATATATATATATATATTCTTTGGCTCCAATATCATTGCCTTCATCGCCACGTGGGCGCAAAACCTCTCTGCCCACCCATAATGGAGGCATCCTCTCTTGAAGGTGCATAGTTCTCCGAGTGACCGTCTTGACATTCAGGCAAGGGGATCACTACTAGGAGGAATGTGTTGGCCAAAGTGGTTTGGAGATGATTTTTGAGTATCTAATGTTAGGTGAGGATAGACTCCAATCTTCTCGAAAGTCCTGCACAAAAGGTCGATATCGAGAATGATTTCTCGATTTAACTCCTCTGATGATCATGTTAGCTCTATCAAATAATGGAAACAAAGGATTTAAAGTACGAAGGTTTGGTCCTTGTTCAAGCATCAAGGATCCATTTTTATACCTGAGAAGTTGAATGAGAGCCATGACTGACAAACGAATCATTCATATATTCTTCTGTGACTCATTTTATGTGGATAATTGATCCGTACAATCCCCTGCGATGCATCATCAGTAGAGGATGACATAATGGATGCTACTTGTCTGTTCTAACGACTGATAAGGTGAGTCGAATGACTCCCTACGCTTGGTTGCCAGAGGACCATTACCCCTAGCGATCGATCCATATTGCTTCCCATGGGTTACGATCCACAATGGCCGATGGAACGTTGCCCCGCTACCAAAGAAGGGGGATGACCTGGGCCTTTTGTCTTCCGCATCAGCTACACGGTGGTGAGCGATGGCGGACTATGACCACAAGTCTTCCATCATGCTTCAAATACCCTAAGATATTCTCTATCAAACTTATAGGCCATAAGTCTTCCATCACCTTCACCACCCTAAGAAGCACTCCTGTTACGATGTCGACGTTTCCGATGTCTCCGAGGAATCCTTTTCCTTTGCTCAGTCTCCCGAACGTGTCTTCCAGTAACTTTAGCCCCGCAATCACCAGCCCTGCCGTTGCCACCTTGGCCTCCTCTATCTGCGCCTTCGATTACGCAGCCCCCGATGGGTTCAACTGCGATGCAGCAAGGATAACGGAGAGAGCAGTTTAGCCTGTCGTCGCACCTTAATTCTCCCATCTGTGATCAGCATGCGTACCTTGTCATCGATGTACGCGGCCCAGAACCGGTGGAGACCACGCTCGCAGGGGTCGACCGGCAAGATGGCACGGCCGGTAGCGGGCCATGCCTCGTCGACGTACTCCATGATGTGATGGGATAAAAAGAGGCAACAAACAAGGAAGAACTTTTGTATATGAACAAATACTAGTAGGCCGTAACACACAATGGAATTAAACGGAAATCACAATCAAATAGAATACCAAGATTTATGTGGAAAACCCCTTCAACGTGAAGGGTAAAAACTACTATAAAAATAATGAATATACAATTCTCAAATCTCTTGCCCAAAACCCAAGCAACAATCACAAGAGAATAACTGAGATACAAGGATCACATCACTGTGCACAATATCCAAAACCTCCTCAACTTGAGATGAGAAACTGTTTGGATGAATGAGAATAATTTCTACGTTTTTCTTGTCTTCTTCCTTTTCTTTTTCTCTTGTTTTTCTGCCCTTTTCTCTTCTCTTTGAATCCCCAATGCTACTGCAAAGTTTTTGCCTTTTGCTGTGATTTTAATCTCTTAATCTCAATTTTCACAGCCACCATTAGCTCCTATTTAAGTTTAGAGTTTAGGTTAAGTTAGGGTTTAACAGGGAAAGATGGGCTATGGGCTGATAAAGCCCATATGGGCTGAATTTGGGTTGTCAGCCCAATAGCCTCCCCTTTTAGCCCATAAGGGAGGCTGTCCCTTTTGCTCCTCAATGTAAATCCATGCCAACCAACTGTCGGCACATCTCCTGCCTCTCTTTTGGTAATGTCTTTATCAACATGTCTGCTCCATTATCATCTGTACGAATTTCTGAAGTTGCAACTGCTTCTCTTCAAGTACATTTTGAATCCAGTGATATCTAACATCTATATGCTTTGACTTAGAATAAAAAGTTGGGTTCTTACATAAATGGATGGCATTCTAGCTGTCACAATATACCACATAGTTTTCTTGTTTCAGCCCCAATTCTTGTAAGAATTCTTTCATCCATAACATTTCTTTACAAACCTCTGTAGCAGCAATATATTCTGCCTCTGTGATGGAGAGAGCAATACACCTTTGCAATCTGGATTGCCATGACACAGCTCCCCCTACAAAAGTAAGTACAAAACCTGATGTGGATTTTCTTTTATCGATTAGCCATATCTGCATTTGTGTAACCTGTTAGCACAGGTGGTCCACCTCCCAAGCTTAAATAAACCTTAGAGCTTCCTTTGAGATATCTCAAGATCCACTTCATTGCTGCCTAATGCTCTTTGCCTGGATTTGTAAGAAATCTGCTAGTAACACCCACTGCATATGCGATGTCCGGCCTCGTACATACCATTGCATACATTAAACTTCCAACTGCTGAAGCATAAGGAATCTTTTGCATTTTCTCCTTCTCCTCATCACTTGATGGACTCTGTTCTGAGCACAACTTGAAGTGATCTGAAAGAGGAGAACCAACTGGCTTTGCATTGCTCATACTGAACCTTTCTAATACCTTCTCGATATACTTCTCCTGTGACAATCAAATCTTCTTATTTTTCCTATTACGAGAAATCTGCATGCCCAGTATTTATTTTACTGGCCCCATGTCCTTCATTGCAAAGGACTCACTCAGTTCCTTCTTCAACCTGTCAATTATACACATATCTTTCCCAAGGATAAACATATCATCAACATAAAGTAAGAGAATAATAAAATCATCACCAAACCGTTTGATGTACACACAATGATCTGAAGCCGTTCTTTTGTATCAATTTTCAATCATAAATGAATCAAACTTTCTATACCATTGTCTTGGAGCTTGCTTCAATCCATACAAACTCTTCCTCAACTTGCAAACAAAATTTTCTTTACCTTTGACTTTGAAACCTTCTGGTTGCTACATATAAATTTTCTCCTCCAAATCACCATGAAGGAAAGCTGTCTTCACATCTAACTGCTCTACCTCCAAGTCCTAGCTAGCAGCAATACCTAGAGCAACACGAATAAAAGATATTTTAACAATAGGAGAAAAAATCTCTTCAAAGTCAATACCTTTCTTTTGACCAAAGCCTTTTACAACCTGATAAGGGTATTAAGTATGACGAGACACCTGGTCTTCTGTCGTACAGCTGGCTGACGTCATCGCCCCTCCTGCGCTCCAACCGCCCACGATGTGACAGCCCGACGTCGCTTCTCCTCAGCATCGCCCCAACTACCCGCCACCGACCACGCGCACCGACCGCGTGGTCGCACCCGCACACCACTTACGCATATCCGGAGCACTCCTCCGCCCAACCTATTTAACCCAACAGTAGGACAGATGGGGGCGGGGGTGATCCGTGATCCGCGATCCGCGATCCGACTCAGGATCTCTCTCATCCTTGCTCTCAGAACCCTTTCTCGGTAAAAACACTCCGAGAGGTGAGTAGACTCGACACTCCGCACTCTCTCTGAGGAACTCCTACGACAGCCGACACCGATTTGGGCGCGAGGGGTCGCGAGCATCCGACCCGCTTTGCCGCAGACTCGCCCCGACGGCCGAGGAGCGCCGCACCGCCTCGAGAGCTCTGACGGGCGCGAAAGGTGAGCCATCGACGCCCGAACCACACCGAGACGACTTCCTGCTTCCGGATTGCCGCGCCACACCGGTCACTGGGGTAAAAGTTGTTTCTAACAGATTGGCGCTTAGAAGGAGGGCCTCTCGCCGTTTAAAACTACCGCTCCGCCCAAACGGCACATGGACGAAAGGTCGCTTTCCGGCACTTCTACGAGGTCCCGCAGACCAACCCCGAGGACGATATCGCGCAACTATCGATCGCCATTGGAACATATTTAGCGACGCCGCTCTACCCGCCTAGTCGTCTCCACCGCTTCCCCACCGTCACGGTGGAGGCCTTTCAGACCTCTCCCAACAGTCCGACTCGAGCATCGCCCAGCCGTCCTCCTCGCTCGCTTCCAGAGGCGGCAGAGCCGACCCTTCAAACGCCGGAACCTCTCCCCAAAGATCACGAGGCGATGCCGCACCATCTTCTCCAGCCTCCCGCCGGTTCAAAGACGAACCTGTGCTCTTGAAAACTTGGACGTCCCCGCCGAACTCGAGGCGGTGTCTTCGCACTGACGACTGCTTCGGCTCAGATCCGTCCATCGCATGCCGCTTGGAGGAGGTGCAAAGGACGCCGAAGTCCAAAGAAGAACAGAGGGAAGTGTCCCACGGGAGTCCCCGTCGCCACCGACATACGGAATACCAAGGCCCCTCGAACTTCCGCCTCCTCCATCGACCTTTATGATGGGGTCGATCCACCCGATCACGCCGCCGCCTTCCGGCTCAAATGGCCCTATATGGAACTTCTGACGCCTTGATGTGCAGGGCGTATGCCTCACCACGCTGAAAGGATCCGCCCGCGCATGGTACAAGACCTTGAAAAGCGGGTCGGTGACATCCTTCGAACACCGCCAAGGACTTCGAGCTACGCTTTTTGGCGCTTTGCGCGACCAAAGCCCTCCGTCGACTCCTCCCGGGATTGAAGCGTATGAGGACGAACCCCTCTCCCACTTCGTGCGAAGGTTCACCACGGAGGTACGGGAGTTATCGGATGCTCACCCGTCGCTATTGGTGCAGGCATTCATGATGGGGCTGCGACCGTCGAGGTTCTGCTGGTCCTTGGTGGAGCGACTTCACGCCCATCGCAGAAATGTTTCAATGAGCAAGTCAAGACGCGGCGCCGAGTCCTCGGATGTCGGGAAGGAAGGAAGAACGACCGAGGGGCATCCTACCCATCCCGATCGGATCGGCACCCAGCGGAGTCCCCGCACCAAGGCGCCGCATGGGCCGCCTCGACCCATACGCTGCCGAGCCGCCACCTCCCTTGAAGGCGCCTCGACACAAATATTCCTCCGCATCAAGGAGCGGGAATGCCTGCCGCCACCACGGATGAAGGGCCGGGCGATACCGGCCGACAAGATCGTATTGCCGCTTTCATCGGCAAACGGGCATGACACCGAGCAATGCTACGAGCCAAGCGACAAATTGAAGAGCTGATCCAAGAGGTCACCTCGATCAATACCTCCAAAGACCGCGGCACCATCCTCGCGCTTCAAGGCGTCTTGGCCGAGCAACATATCGACGTAATCACCGGGACCCGCCCGGGGGACATAGCGCCGGGCCGGCGGGCTTATGCCCGAAGCCGCCGCGATCGGGAATATCACCTCCTCCGAGCCGGAGATCACATTCCTCGTGGATAAGGGAGCAACAGAGCATGACGATGCGCCGTGGTGTCGCCCGAATTGCCAACGCATGTGTCCGAAGGATCATGGTCGACATCGGCAGCTCCGACATCCTCTACTTCGAGGCCTTTCAAGCCGGGCCAAGGAAGCCCTAAAGCCTTGCACTCGGCGCCACCGGCTTCATCGGCGACTCGATCTCGCTGGGTGCAAGAACCTACCATTGACCCTCGGCGACTTCAAGGCCAAAACTCTGCTGGTAACTTTTCTCGTGGTCGACTCCCCATCGCATAACGCCATCCCGGGCCGACCCACCCTCAACCGGCTAAGGGCCGTTTCGTCCACATACCACCGGACACCGGGTTCCCTACCAGCCACGGAGTCGGGAGGTGCGGGAGATCTCAAGAGTCCAGCGGTGTTACTTGACGGCGACCTCCCCGGTAAGAGGAAAAGGCCGAACCGCCTCAAGACTCGCAAGGGGCGCAGCGCCCGACCGAGCATCCCGAGCCAACAAACCCGCGTTAATATTCCGCTGCAAGATGACCGCCCCGGACGGACAATGGGATTGGCCCGACTGGGTGATCAAGAGCGGGCGCAACTCATCGCCTCCTCCAGAAAGCGCCGATGTCTTTGCTCGATGCCGACCTCCCGAATCGACCGAGGTCTCCCAACACCACCTACATCTCTCGATCACCACCTCACATGAGACAAAGACCTCGCCTCACGCCCTCGAGCGCCAACAAGCCGTGCGTATGGAAGTTGATAGGCTCTGGCGCCCGACTTCATTGAGGAGGTCCGCTCTCGCTGGTCAGCCCAATGTAGTCCTCGCCAAGAAACCTAATGGAAGCCGGAGGATGCGTTGACTACACCGATCTAAATCGGGCTTGCCCAAGGATTGCTTCCTACCAAGGATCGAATTAACCGTCGACTCAACCTGGTACGCCCGCTTCTCCTTCGGCTCCTCATGACGCCATCTACATATACATACACAACTCCCATGGACGCCTACTCAGGTTACAACCAGATCCGATGGCCCCGAGATCGGCAACATAGACCTTCCACACACCCTGTGAGCCTACTTCTACAAAGTTATGCCATTCGTTAAAGAACGCAGCGCCACCTACCAAAGGATGGTGAATAAGGTGTTCGCCCAACAAATAGGGCGAAATATGGAGGTCTATGTGGACGACATGATCGTGAAAAGTCGCATTGTGGCTGCACACCTGACGACTTGCGGGAAACCTTCGCCACACCGAGAAGGTATGGGATGCGCCCAACCCGCCAAGTGCGCTTCGGCGTGACATCGGGCAAGTTCCTCGGTTCATCATACACGAGAGAGGAATTGATGCCAACCCCGAAGATCCGAGCTCTCACCGACATGAGATCTCCAAGCACGCTTAAGGAGCTTCAATGCCTTAACGGAAGGATAGCTGCTCTATCCCGCTTCTATCCTGGCCGAGATAAGTGCCTCCTTTCTTCCGAGTCCTCAAAGACCAAGAACTTCCAATGGACGGCAGAGTGCGAAGCCTTCGCCGCTCGGCAAAGACTCTCCGAGCTACCCCGACTTACCTCTGTCCGCGCTAAAAACTCACCTCTATCCGGGCGGCATCCCAAAGATGCAAAGGAGCTCGGTGCTTGTGAAAGAAGCCTCCGATGCGCAACACCCGATTTATTACACCACCATGTGCTGGTGGGCCGAGCAGCGCTTATCCTCCCATTGAAAGGTCGGCATTGGCACTCATTCTAGCGGCCCTGCTACGCCTTACTTCCAAGCCCATACGATTGAGGTATTGACCGACCAACCCTCGCCAAGTTCTTTCTAAGTTTGACGAGCAGGTATGCCTCCTAAAGTGGTCGGTGGAGCTATCCGAGTTCGACCGCTACAAGCCGAGGACAGCCATCAAGGCCCGTGCCTTGGCCGATTTCATCTCGGAGTTGACACCACCGGCGTAAAGGCGTTGAGCCAATCCACCGAGACCGGATGCTGACGTGGATGGGTCTTCCAGCCTCCGTGAGCCGCCGACTCATTTTGAGGACCCGACGACACGCTGAGCTGCTCTCTCCGCTCGGCCCCGCCACAAACAACGAGGCCGAATACGAGGCGCTGCTGGCGTGCCTCCGCTTGGCGCCGAGATGCAACTAGGAGCAATCCACATTCTCACGGATTCCCAACTTGTCGCCGAGCAAGTTGGTGGAGAGTATCGCGCGACTCGACCATGTCCGATACCGACGAGGTAAAAGCCCAAACCTCTAACTTTCCCGCTTCACTGGCCCGTGGTGCCTGTGTCCCAACGAGCGGGCGCACCAGCTCGCTAAACCGGCCTCGGAGCCGATCCAGGGACATCCCGAGGTCGAGGAGTCGACACACGGCCGGTGACCATCATGGAGATCGGGATCCCGAGTCCCGACCACCCCACCAACGTGGATCCGGAAGCATCAAGTACAAACGCGAGGATCCCGCCACCGATGAGGGCAAGGCACGCCGCCCGAACTCAGCGTGGTACATCGCGTGAAATCGGGCGACCGACTTACAAAGGTCTTTTCCCACCCCTACTACGATGCTTAGATCCCGAAGAGGCGGAATCGATTCTCGCCGAGGTCCACGGGCGGGATTTGTGGGGAGCACATGGGCGCCGAACTTTGGCCTTCAAAGCATCGCGCCAGTGGTTACATCGCCTACGCTGCACCGAGACGCCAAGGCTTTCGTGGCGCGGTGCGACACTTGCCGCCACAGCCCGAGCCCCGCAGCCTCCCGCGTCCCGCCGCCTCCATGGATCGCGCCGCCCTTCGCCAATGGGGGAATGGACCTCTTGGGGCCGTTTCCCGGCGTCCCGCCAATGAGACATATTATTGTGGGGATAGATTACTTCACCAAGTGGGTGGAGGCCGAGCCTCGCAACCATTACACCTTAACGGGTCGAATAGTCAGATGTGGAAGAACATCGTGACCCGATTCGCCGCCTAACGTTATCATCATCGATAACGGCACCCGCCACAAAGACTCGGTTCGGAGTTCTGCGACCTATCACATCCAAATGAGGTTTAGCTCTGGCCCACCCTGCACTCAACGGGCTTGCCGAGGTAACCAACCGATCTATCCCGGATGGACTTAGAAAAGAACTTTGAAGCCCGATCGAGCCGGGTCGACGAGCTCCCGAACATCCTATGGTCCCCGCGGACTACCCCGAAGACGGCGCCGCGAGTCCCCTACAGCCTTGCATTCGGCGTGGAAGCAGTCCTACTCGCCGAAAGTTGATCATCCCAACATTCCGGTGGAGAACTGAGGAATCCACCTCGCCCAGTGGAGTTCGGCTGGCCTAGACCGCTAGAAGAACGCAGGCCAACGCAAGACGTAAAAATGCCGGGCGCATAAACGTAAGTGTAGCCGGAGTTACAACAAGAGGGTGCGCCGACTTTCGGATGGGCGACTTAGTCCTACGCAGCGCGTATAAGCGACCCGCCACTCAAGGGGCAAGCTTGCACCTAAGTGGGAATGCCTCACCGAGTAATCCAAGTAGTCCGACCGAACGCTCCGGCCGCGACTATGATCGGGCAGCAGTTCGAGGACTTGGAACGCCCACAACTCAGAAATATTTTGTCTAAGGACAAACGGAGGTAAATCGATGTCAAACTCAGGACATTCGAAGGAAGTCGGAGAATATATGAAGAAAACATATTTGTATTGCCAAAAGAGTTTTGGATTACAAAATGTGCCCCTAAGTGGGGAAGTAGCATTACAAAAGCAAGGGAAAGCCCTCCAAAAAGAAGAAAAGAAGTCTTCGCCTTCAGAAGGTCGTCGTCGAAGGAACCTCGCCAGCATGTCGACTTCTCGATCTCGGGCATGACACGAAGGATCCTCTCGACCATCGAGCCCGGAGGACACGCCGAACCGGGCCAGGGCAACTTTGTACCCATACTGCAGACACACGCCCGTCCGGCCTGTGCCGAGGAGGAAGCCCTCCGACTTCTTGTATGCGCATCGCCTCCGGTCCTTCTCGCCGACTCCTTCCACCGCGGCAAGGGCTTCCCGGTGGCTCGCAGCTCGGCCTCCTCGAGGTCGCTTGGCGCCAACCCCGAGGCCTCCTCCATCCGGAGGCGGTTCTCCGCCGCCGTCCGAGGAGCTTCGCAGCCCGGCCTGCCGCCGAGGCGGCCTCGAGCTCGGCGGTCGACGCGCAACTTCGCGCCCATGTCCGCGCACGCCGCTGGCGAAGAACCGCCTCGGGTCCCGACCCCGTTCGGGCCTCCTCGAGCTGGCGGCGCAACTCCAAGTTGCGCTCACCCCGGCCGGGCACCAAACGACCGGAGTCGTGCACCCGGTCGAGGAGGGCAGTGGTGTAGTGGAGATTCTGCACAAGAAAAAAGACGCTGAAAGTGATGAACAGAGCTCAGCCAAGAGGATACAAGCAAAACGGTGCTTACCCACAACGCCGACTTGGCGGACTTGGCGAGCAGCGCTTCCGAGGGGAGCGTGTACAGGTCCCGAGCCATGTCGGGATGGAGCGCTCCCCGGAGGTAGCGGGCCGAGGGCTCTCCCGACTCCACACCTTGTCCCCGGGATGCACTCATGCCACCGGGCCACGAGAGGGTCGCTTCGCGGCCCCGAAGGGACCTCCCCCATCATTCGGGAAAGGAATGGCTGATCCTTCCCCGACGTGACCCGGCACAGGTCCTGCATGGCTGGGGAACGCTGACCCTTCCCAGTCGCCCCCTGGCTGGGACCAGCTCTCTCGGCAGGAGTGGTGGCGCCCGGTTGTTCGGTCGCCCCGGCCGGCACGGCCACTGGCGTCTCCAGGTCCACCACCTCCTTGGCCTTCGCCCTCTTCTTGGGACGCCCCTCATCGGCGGTGCGCGGGGAGCCACCCCCCGCCCGCTTGGAGACCGCCGGAGAGCGCGGAGATGGTCCCCTCGGAGCACCCGAGTCGTGGAAGGATCGCACGTTCACCATCCCTGCAAAAAGGCGCCAGATATGTCAGAAGATGGAGTATGGCAGCAACCTAAAAGGAAGCTAGACAACGACCTACCCCGAGCGCGGACTGGCCCGCCTCCACTACCATCGCCCGACATATTGCGGATGGCTTGCGAGGAAGGGAGGATTACCTCACCGCCGAGCTCATCTCACTCGGCACTCGGGCAGGCGTTATCGATGGTCCTTGACGACCACCGAACCCCGAAACCCCAGTCCGTCTGGCACTTGACAAAAAAGAAGCGCCTCTTCCACCCTTTGTTATTGGTGGGGGCGCCGCTAACCCAGAACCCTGGTCGTGGCGGCGAAGTAGCCCCACCCTTGAAGAGGCGGAAGCAGTGAGAGGAAAAGGTTGCGGGTCGGGCGATGTTGGCGTAGTGGCATTCCCCGGAAAAACCACTGTGTACCGCCAAGAGTTGGGGGTTATCCGGGAAATCGCAGGAGATGGAGATGCAGATACGGCGATCGGTGCGGGGAAGGCGCAGCCCGCCTCTAGGGCATCGGGCGACGTGGCAAAGCCCTTGGGAACCGGGTCAAAGCCCGCTGTCCCGCTTCCGGGAGGTTGAACCCCTCCGGGATGCCGTAGCGCCACCGGAGAATCCCCACCATGCGCTCGTCCAAGACAGAGTCTTGGTCGTGCGGCCACATCAAGGCCTCTAACTCACGCGCCGCTTCCGCATCTGAGGAAGGGCTGGAAGGAGGAGACGAAGGGAGAGCGGCGACACGGGTTGTAACTGATGGGGAGGAGGAGGAGGAAGCAGAAGAAGAGGAAGTGGAAGGAAGACCCATCGCACACTAACCTATAAAGGAAGAAAGCGGCTGGAAGAAGCTAGAAGGCACCGGAGCCTATGGAGAATACTTGAAGGAAGACGACGGCAGGACAAGAGAAGAAAACTCCACTGATAAAGTGGTAGAGAGACGCTCCCTATTTATAGAAAAAGGGGAACTCGACCTTTCGCCTCCCGAGGCAAAGTGACAAAGATGACACCGCCACATCGCCCAATCGCGCGGCATCATATTGATGAAGAGCGCGTGTACACCCCTGGTAAAAACTTATCCCACGCCGCGCTCGATTCCAAAGAACCGCACTATCGCGAGCCGTTTTTCGAAGCGGCACGGCGGCGGTTCGGTTTTCTAGGTCTTGAGCGGTTGCTCGACCCCTGGTATTCTAGGCCTTGAGCGGAGCCTCGGCCCCCCATCCCGAACGGAGGTTCGGCTATTCCGGTTTTCTAGGCCTGGAGCGGAGCCTCGGCCCCATCCCGAACGGAGGTTCGGCTATTCCGGTTTTCTAGGCCTGGAGCGGAGCCTCGGCCCCCATCTCGAACGGAGGTTCGGCTATTCTGGTCTTCTAGGTCTTGAGCGGTTGCTCGACCACTGGTATTCAGGGCCTTGAGCAGCAGCTCGGCCACTCACCCCGAACAGAGGTTCGGCCATTATGGTTCCTCAGGTCGTGTGCGTGACCTCGACCCCTTGTACCAAAATGACGGGTCGGCAAGCAGGAAGGACCTGACGTGTCTCAACTCCTGTCTTCCGGACGTCGGCTTGGCAAGGAGAATCGGGCGTCTCCTCGACCCCCTTATCCCGAACGACGGTTCGGCCATTATGGTTCCTCAGGTCGTGTGCGTGACCTCGACCCCTTGTACCAAAATGACGGGTCGGCAAGCAGGAAGGACCTGACGTGTCTCAACCCCTGACTTCCGGACGTCGGCTTGGCAAGGAGAATCGGGCGTCTCCTCGACCCCCCTTATCCCGAACGACGGTTCGGCCACTATGCTCCTCAGGTCGTGTGCGTGACCTCGACCCCTTGTACCAAAAAATGACGGGTCGGCAAGCGGAAGGACGGCGTGTCTCAACTCTGTCTTCCGGACGTCGGCTTGCAGGAGAATCGGCGCCTCGACCCTTTATCCCGGCAGCCGGCTATTCTGGTTCCATAGGCCCTGAGCGGCAGCTCGGCCACACACACATCCCGAACGGCAGTTCGGCTACTCTGACTCCCCAGGCCTTGAGCGGCAGCTCGGCCACACACCTTCCGACGGCGGTTGGCTATCACGATTTTGCAAGTCGTGTGCGTGACCTCGACCCTAGTACCCAACGGCACGGGTGTGAAGACTTGGACATCGCGGCCCTTACCTCGAGCGTGCTCACCCATCGTTCAATCGCCCACTCGCGAGTCTCAATCTCGACACGGACGTCGGCTTGGCAAGCGGAACCGGCGTCTCCTCGACCCCATTATCCCGACGGTAGTTGGTACATGATCTTGAGCGACGGCTCGATCGCCGGCATCTTAGGCCTTGAGCGGTGGCTCGCACTATATCCCAACGACGGTTCGGTGACAACGGCTTTCAGGTCTTGAGGTTCTCGACCCCTTCATCCCGAATGGTAGTTGGTACATGATCTTGGCGACGGCTCGATCGCATCTTAGGCCTTGGCGGTGGCTCGGCACTATATCCCGAGCAGCGTTCGACTATAACTGCAGGTCTTGGCGGCGCCTCGACCCGTACCTGCAAAGGACTTTGGTCAATCGCGACACAACACGGTGGAACTTCGTCCGAGATCACGATCGGCAATCGAGTTCTTCCAGCACCACCCCCAAATTGCCCGCAGGAGTGGCTTTTGAGGGGGTAGTGATAAGGTATTAAGTATGGCGAGACACCGGTCTTACAGCGTGCAATTTGGCCGACGTCATCGCCCCTCCTGCGCTCCAACGCCCCACGATGTGGCCCGACGTCGCTTCTCCTCGATCGCCCCAACTACCCGCCCGGTGACCACGGCACCGACCTGCGTGGTCGACCTACACCACTTACGCGGGCACTCCCTCCGTCCAACCTATTTAACCCGAACAGGTAGGACAGGATGGAGAAGGAAGGAGGGGCGAGGAGAGAGAGAGTGGCAGGGGGGTGATCCGTGATCCGCGATCCGCGATCCGACTCAGGATCTCTCTCATCCTTGCTCTCAGAACCCTTTCCTGGTAAAAACACTCCGAGAGGTGAGTAGGGCTGGACACCCGCAATTCCCTCTCGAGGAACTCACGACAGCCGGCTCGACAGGCGTCGGAGGGTGGGCGGAGCATCCGACCCGCTTTGCGAGACTCGTCCCCGACGGCCAGGAGCGCGCCGCCTTCGGAGAGCTCGACGGCGCGGCGAGCCATCGACGGGCGAACCACACCGACGACCCCGGTTTCGGATTCGCGCGCGCCCCGGGGTCACGGTAAAAAGTTGTTTCCCCTAACACAACCAATCTGGCTTTGTACTTTGGTTGAGAATAATATTCTTGAGTCTGCAACATGAAAATTCACTTGTTCTTCAAAGCCTTTATTCCCTGTGGTAGTTGCACCAAATCATATGTATGATTCTTCTATAGACCATCCATCTCTTCTTGCATAGCAACTAGCCATATTTTTTTCTGCTCACTTTCAACTGCTTCCTAGTAACTCTCTGGTTCACCTGCATCAATAAGCATCACATACTCATCTGTAGAGTATCTTTTGGAAGGCTGACGTTGTCTAGAAGATCTTCTCAACTGAGGTTCTGTGGAAAGCTGCTCCTCAAATTCTTCTTGCTCAACATGTCCTGCAGGTAGATTAACATCTAGTTCTACACCATCTTCCTGCACATCTCCCTCATCACCCTGATATACTGGAGGAATAACTGGGTCACAATCTGCTAATCCTTCTGCAGAAGTCTTGGCTGGTGCCTTCTTCTTCAAATCCTCAAGAGTTTGATCCTCAAAGAAGACCACATCTCTGCTTCTAAACACCTTCTGCTTTTCTGGATCCCAAAGCTTGTAACCAAATTGATTATGTGAGTAGCGAAGAAAAATACATTCTTTTGTCTTACCATCAAACTTAGACCTTTCATTGTCTAGAATATGTGCAAATGCACGACAACCAAACACTCTCAAATGCTTATAGGAAACATCTTTCCCTAACCAAACATGCTCTGCAACATCGATCTAGGGTCATGCAGGAGATAAGTTCATCACATCAACTGCAGTCCTCAAAGCCTCATCCCAAAACCTTTTAGGTAACTTTGCATGTGAAAGCATACATCTGATCTTTTCCATGATGGTGCAGTTCATCCTCTCTGTAATTGTATTATGCTGAGGTGTACCAGGAACTGTCATCTCATGTTGAATGCTATGTGACCTGCAATAATCATCAAATAATCCTGTATACTCACCACCATTATTTGATCTTATGCATTTCAATTATTTTTCTGTCTCCCTTTCAACTCTGGCATGAAACTCTTTGAAGACACCAATAACCTGATCCTTGATCTTCAAAGCATAGGCCCAAACTTTCCTGAAAAAGTCATCTATAAAAATAACAAAATAAAGTGCACCACTAATGCCAGGAATATTAGTAGAACCACTATGAGTTTTTATCCTCAAAAGACCATATACATCTGTATAAACACGGTCTAAGACATGCATTTTTCTAGACAAAGCAGGACTAGCAGATGAAACTCTATGTTGTTTACCAGCCAAACAATCAATACAAGAGTTCAGACGTATACCTCTGAGGTCAGGCAATACCTCTCTCGTGGAAAGAGCTTGCAGTCCCTTCTCGCTCATGTGTCCCAATCGCCTATGCCACAACTCCATGCTGAAGTCTTTCTTTGTAGCATTCAGTTGTTCACCATAAGCTTTGGCCTGCAACCTGTACAAAGTATGACATTTCTTTCCACTAGCTATAACAAGAGAACCCTTACTGAGTTTTTATTGCCCTCTGTGAAACTTGCTATTAAAGTTTTCATCATTTAGTCTTCCAACTAAAATTAGATTCAGCCTCAAGTCAACCACATGTCTCACATCCTTAAGCACCAACTTGTATCCAAGGTTGGTCTTTATATGAATGTCACTCATGCCAATGATGTCTGCTGTGCTATGGTTGCCCATCTTGACAATACCAAAATTTTCAGACCTGTAGGTAGCAAAGAACTCCCTCCGTGGTATAACATGATAAGAAGCTCCTATGTCAATTATCCACTCGAGATCCTGACACAAAAAAAAAAATATCATCAGAAGGAGACAAAATCAAATAATCACCAACCTGCACTATAGTTGTAGTATTCTCTTTTGACTCTGTAGACTCCACTTGTTTTCCCTTTTTCTTGCTCTTCTTAGGTTTCTTACATTGATTCTTATAATGTCCTTTCTCACCACAGTTATAGCAAACAATATCTTTCTTTGATCTTGACTTGCTTCTATCTATGCGTGAACTACTTATATCTGTAGACCTTGACCTTCCTCTGTTCTCTGAGATAAGTGTCTGTAAATCAATCTGAGATACTGCTGAGTTCTTTCTTCTCAACTCCTCATTCAACAAACTACTTGTTACTTGACTAATGGTAACAATACCATCTGGTGCAGAATTACTGAGGGAAACTACCAATGTCTCCCAACTTTCTGGCAATGAACTGAGAAGTAACAATACTTGCAACTCATCATCAAGAGACATTTTCATAGAAGATAACTGGTTAGTAATACTCTACATTTCATTCAAATACTCAGCAATAGAAACACCCTCTTTATATTTCAGGTTCATAAGTTTTCTGATAAAAAAGCTTTGTTGTCGGTTGTTTTTTTTTCATAGAGACCTTCTAACTTTTTCTAAATAGAATATGCAGAACTTTCAGTAGAAACGATGAAAGACACTATCATCGAGTTATTGTCAAATGAACCTAACCGTTTTTCGATCTAATCTCTTCCACTCATCATCTGTCATAGTTATGGGTTTTTCACTATCCTCTTGTAAAGGTCCATACAAATCTTTGCAATACAAGTGATCTTCCATTCTTGGTTTCCATATCACCCGATTGTTTCCGTTCAAACTAATCATGCGAGAAACACTACCAGTTTCCATGTTCAAACATAAAAATTAAATCACAAAAACCTTGCTTTGATACCAGTTGATGGGATAAAAAGAGGCAATAAACAAGGAAGAACTTTTGTATATGAACAAATACTAGCAGGCCATAACACACAGCGGAATTAAACGAAAATCATAATCAAATATAACACTAAGATTTACGTAAAAAATCCCTTCAACGTGAAGGGTAAAAACTACGGGGCAAACCAGAGAAAATTCACTATAAAAATAATGAATATACAATTCTCAAATCTCTTGCCTAAAACCCAAGAAACAATCACAAGAGAATAACTGGAATACAAGGATCACGTCACTGTGCATAATATCCAAAACCTCATCAAGCAATCACAGATAAATTCATTGTAGATCTGATCTAACCTGAGATGAGAAACTATTTGGATGAATGAGAATAATTTCTACGTTTTTCTTGTCTTCTTCCCTTTTTTTTCTCTTGTTTTTCTACCCTTTTCACTTCTCTTTGAATCCTCAATGCTGCTGCGAAGTTTCTACCTTTTGTTGTAATTTTAATCTCTTAATCTCAATTTTCGCAGTTATCGTTAACCTCTATTTAAGTGGAAAAGATGGGTTATGAGTTGATGAAGTCTATATGGGCTGAATTTGAATTGTCAGCCCAACAAAGATGATCATCGACTCGAAGATGGGCTTGCCATGGTCGAGGAGAACGGGGATTTTCTTGTAGACAGGGTTGAATCGCAGAACAGCTCGCTCTTCTTCCCCAACTCATCCTGCAGCTACTCAAAGTCGACTCCGTTGAGGCCCAACGCTATCCCCACCCTCACCACGTACGGGATCGCCCACCGCACGATGAGTTTCACTTCCGGCATCTCTTCTCCGCTTCAAGCTGTTGCCTCTTCTCCTCTTCGAACTCTGCTGTGACACAGCAAAGTCTGACTTCGTATTTAATGGTGGGAAGTGAGACACAGGAACAAGACAATGATCGAAATATATGGATCGCGTGGCGGCGTTAATGGCGGCTGTCAAAAGCAGTTGGCTGCCTCGCCGTTGGCATTCGGAAGATCGGTAGTTGTGTGCTGACGATAACCTATGAAAACAAAAAAGTCAAAGCAACGTTTGGAGATCGCCCATCGAATCCAACAAGATGGTATCCTTTATTGATCACCAACACAACATCATGAGCAAACACAAAAAGGCCACCTCACAGGGTGACATTATTTTCCACCACAACATCGAGATCCTGAAGCAACTCCAAGTGACCACCACGATTCCTTGTCTTTAATTTGCAGGAGACTCCTCCTATTTCCCCAGACGCATCTTGGCGAACTCCATTAGCTTCTCCGTCTCCGGCATCACTTCCTTCACGGCCTCGTGGGCGCAGAACCTCTCCGCCCAAACCGCGAGCAGAGGCGTCTTCTCCTCGTCGAACAACTTGAGGCCGGCCATCTGTTCGATCACCTTCGCCCACCCCAGGTAGGCACCGAGAGCGATGTCGACGTAACCGATGGTGCCCCCGCCGAAGAAGGCTTTGCCCTTGCTCAGCTTCTCGAACGCCTCCTCGAGCAGCTTCAGCGCGGCCCACGCTTGCTCCACGGATTCGGCCTTGGCCTCCTCTGTTTGAGCCTTTGCGATGCCGAACATTGACGGAACCACTGCGTGCAGAAGGATTCAGTCAATCATCATTCATGTCGATGATCGTAGAAAATTTATAGACGAAGAAAACAAAGGTCAGAAATTGATGGAGGCATGCGAACCTTGTCGTCGATGTAGACGGCCCAGAAGCGGTGGAGGGCGCGCTCGTAGGGGTCGGCCGGCAAGATGGCCTGGCCGGACTTAGCCCAGGCCGCGTCGACGTACTCCACGATGATCATCGACTCGCAGACGGGCTTGTCGTGGTGGAGGAGGACGGGGACCTTCTTGTACACAGGGTTGGATCTCAGAAGCAGCTCGCTCTTCTCCCCGTACTTCTCCTGCAAGAATTCGTACTCCACCCCCTTCAGGTTCAGGGCGACCCTGGCGCGCAGGACGAACGGGCTCGGCCACCCCCCGATCAGCGCCGCCGCTGCCATTGCCTTCTTCTTCTCCCTTCTTTGGTATGAGAGGCAGCCAACGCCCGGGCTTCGTATATATGATAAGGGTGATGCTTCTTGGAAGCTGCCGTCTTGGGCAAGAAGGCAGCGATTAATTGCAATAAAAATAAAGCGTCTGCGATGACGACGCAGGGAGTCGCCGTTTTCATTTGTGGCGCAAGCGATGTCGTCATGACTGTCGGCTTCATCAAATTTTGTTTCCATGGACAATGAAGAAGCTAGGACGCTATATATATATATATATATATATATATATATATATATATATATATATCGCGAGACATGTGATTCACAGCCGATGACTACGGCATCAAATTTCTTTATAATCAACCATATATTAAGTCCGTTGAAATATTGAGGAATATAATGATGTCATATCAGCAGCACGAGAACCGCTGCAGCGCGCGGCCAACAAGAGAGTCGGATGCGGAGCCTCCGTTGCTACCTCGTCTTGGATTCACCGTAACAGAGAGTGCGACTTGGGTTTGACATTTCCTGTAACTCCTAGCAGGATATCACTTGTCTGATGCAACACATCTTATCCTTACATTTGCTATTGTTATCGTTGTTCGTTTTTAAAATTCTTTTTATTGTTTTAAAGATTACTTTTGTATTATGAGTAAATCTTTTATTTAAGTTTTAAATTATGAGTAAATATTTTATTATGAGTAAATCTTTTATTTAAGTTTTAAAGATAACTTATGAGTAAATCTTTTATTTAAGTTTTAAAGATAACTTAAAACTTTGTAAATCTTTTATTTATGTAAGTTTTAAAGATAACGTATGAATAAATCTTTTATTTATGAGTAAATCTTCGTATTATGAGTAAATCTTTTATTTAAGTTTTAAAGATAACTTAAGTTTTTCAATCCTTAAATGTACCCATAGTTCGTCTCTTTTCTTATAACATATGTGACTATTTTTAATATATATTTTTTATTTAATTATATTTTTTTAATAAAAAAATAAGTTAAGATTTGACAATTCTACCTCCGTCGATGTCATTTTGGATAGTCACACATAGACCATAGACCATGAGAGGATTGGTCTTCAGACAATTGATACCTCCTCATATCAAGAGGGAATTGGTCTTTTTCTTATGAGTTAATTGTGTTTTTCTTACTTTTAAGTCTTCAGTCTTAGTTTCATAAAAACTTTTACATGGGTATTTTTTTTTTTATGAAATCTTGAGTCGGAAGACTCTAAGATCAAGAGATTATTATTATTACCATTTTAAGAGGATAGTAACACATGTATCAGTCAAAGCTGTGTATCCTATGCATATTGTTCAATCTGTTGCATAAATTTGGATCACTACAAGAATGTTTTTAGTGCATTTTATTCCTAGAGAATTTGTACATTTAAGATGTCTTCCCCCATTATATTATGATATATTTTTATGCTTGTTGCTCCCAAACCAATCTTTATTTCTACTAATTGAAGTGAAGGGCTTTCATCTTCATTATAAGTGTGCTCTACAACCATAAGCATGACCGTGGCACCCATTTTGAAATGCCTTATTTATGCTTGGTTGTGAGGAGAAGAACAAGAAAGATGTATTTGTGTGGAGTATGACTACCTTGAGAGAACTTGTGTGCTTCCAAATTGATCTGTTCTGAAATCATCGATTTCAATCTTGAAATCAGCAATTTTGAATGTCAAAACTAAGAACCAAAATCAAATCGTCCAAGTTTCAGTTCGTATGATTTCGATTCCGATATGAATAATCGATTTTTATTATTTTTAATTAAAAATAATTTTAAATATAAAAAATACTTTATTTTAAAATTTTAAAAATAGGTGTATAATTGTAATGGGCAAAGCTGGTATAAAGAGATAAATTTATAAAATTTTTAAACCAACTAAATATCTCTTTTAACTCGAATCCATATTCACTTATTTAAATTTAATATTTTAGCCTTTGTACCATAGTTGTATACGTGATTTTTATTTTTAAAATATTTAAATGATTTAAAACCAAAATGATCGCTTCTTATTTTTTAAAATAAAAAATTGAAACCTACTTGCCTAAGACTAATTCTAATTTGATTTGAGATCGGTGAATCAGACTACCACCAAATGCTTGTACACCAAGCACATCGCTATCAATGGCCTTCACCTACTTTTTCTTAATGCATTGGTCTTCACCAAATATCTTTGACGCTCTAATTAAAATTTCTTAAACCAATTCAAAAAATAAATGACACAAAGTTCAAAATTTGAAAGAGGTAACTAAAAATCATTACAAGGAAAATAATAAACAAATCAAATATCTGCCAAAGATATCTTGATTTATAAAGAAATTTAAGGATATAAGTTTCGACCCATTATTTTCGTACAGTCTTCTCCTATGATAATTTGTATTTCTTTTATTTAGCAGCAATCATCTATGACTATTCTACACCATTTTCTACTTTTGAGGATGAGAAAGTTATGATTGAGTATTATACTTTATGCATGCGACTTTGCCTCGTGTTAGCTCATCTGCAACCTATATTTAAATGGGGTTATGTCACTAGCTCCAAAATGATACTCTACTGAATCTCAATAATTGTCATATCTTATCAAAATTAAAGAATACTTTACTGGTACATCTAATCTTATTCCAGACTAACCAATAAGTAGGCCTAAGGATCAGGTTAAAAATTGAATTAATCAACTTACGTTGAGATTTAGGACCTCTCTACATTCTAACTCAGTTATACAGCTTACATTGTTGTCTTCTCCCCTGACGTTGGCTTGTCATGCATGATTGTTGATGGTCAAGAGGTGATCATTTTGCCAGGACATAGCCATGCAGCCATGAGACAACCATTCGCTCGTGGATACTTAGACGATCCATCTCCAGGAAGGAACTTACAGTAAGGAAGATCCCAAACCACCTATCTGGTTATCCTGAACTAAGTTTATGCTAATAGAATGACTTTTGACTAGATTGCCCACATGGTCTCACTTTATCAAATTTCTCACATTAGTCAGGAAAAAACACCTAGGTGAGCCTATACCTTCGATACTTATGACGCCTTAAATACTATATATTCCTTACTTTCCAAAGTTAGTTCATTTTTGTTTGCATTAAGTATCAAACCCCATGAATGAATGCTTATTGTCCAGTACCTTTTCAATTGTATGTGAGTGAACCAAGTGTAACATAATGATAAGATGAATGTATAAATGATCAGGATCAGTTCGCTTCCCTCTAAATGACATTATTATTATGCATGTGCATGGATCATTTGCGCGTGCAATACATTATTATTGTAAAAAAAATTCTTGTAATTAAAATTTATTAAATTTACTTGTCCTTTATCAGGGGATTTCGTCATTGACCTCTGAGTCAACCCGATATTGTCTAAACCCGAAGACATAAGAGTGTCATAAGTAGCTCTGAGGTGATTTTGGAGTGGCTCCGACGTGGGATACTGATCCTCTGAAGCATCGATTGCACTAAGATTGATGTCGAGAGAAATTTCCTGACTCAATCTCTTGAATGTTCAAGTTAGTTGAGGTTCTTTTTGGAATATTGGATTTTAAAAAAAAAAGTCCCCAAACATAAGGCCGAGAGTTAACTTTTATAACTGGCCTATGAAGGAGATAACTTGCAACCACCTCAATATGGGTGAAGGAGGAGATCGACTCAAATCGCCTCCCTTGGGTTATTGTCCATAGGGCGGACAAGTGGAGAGTGACTTGGATCTTTTCTTTCCATGTCACCTCCACGTGATGATAAGTGTTGGATGGTGATTGGCCGATGACATACTCTGTATCATCCTTTATGCATGTGATAAGATTTTAAGGTTAGAATCAAATTTTTTTTAAGAATTTTGCAAGTAATGTGAATGATTTTCTTCATCATTCCTAGTATGAAATATGCCTCCTTTAATTGTTCCCTTATTACTATATTCATATTGCATGTACAGTTGGTTTTCATGAACATTGTTGAAGTTAATATATAATTAATAGGGATAATCCTAGCATGCCCTCGCTCCCCCCATCATGTAAGCAATACCTAGGCAAAAGCCCAGAAATCACCTACTCCTTACAATAGCTAGCAGTAGGTCACATCGCCTACCCTGACTTCCAAGAATAGAACCATACGAACCACTCATGATTGATGCAATAGCAGAAGTTATGCCTTTGCATTAATGACTGATAGTATGGTTCGACTTCATCAGCCTTCTTTTCTCAATGGTTAATAAAGGGACCACTTCCTGCCTAACCCAAAGTGGCCAGGAAGTTGACTACACATTAATGGTTAAAGGTATGGACCAACTTCACCAGCCTTTCCTTCCGAACGAATGACGAAGGGACCATTCTCTACCTAACGCAAGAACCCAAGAAGATAGACTAGAGGCCTCACCCCGATAGTCCCTAGGTGTCATTCCTGATGGCACATGCCGACAAGCCACCCACATTAAATGCCTCCGATATGTAGGGTAAGGAGGGCCTTAACGAAGACTCGTTTGCTTTATCTAATGCCCAAATATAAAAGCTCAGCTCTAGGCCAAGTTAGGGCAAGCAAGCGAGCAAGAGCTCTTTACTCTCTCACTTATATTCTTAATCTCTCCCTTCGTCTTTTTGATTGAAACATCAGAGGGGTCGAGTCAAGATGCGGACCTATTGTGCATAACTCTTAGCGCCATCCAGAAACACAATCATTAGGTGACCCAATGACAAAGACAACCCGGCTCTCCACACCGACTCACCATGCCAGCTCTCCACGTTAACCAGGAGGAGTCATCAGGAAGGACTTATATCTTCGATAGTGAACCAACTGGGCCAACTCACAAGTCAACGATTTTAGTATGTTAACAATAATCTGTACTTTTAAGGCTTCAAACATGCAATATATTGGTATTGCAAGTTTATCATTTTTATTATAGGATAGTTTACCCACTTGTATCTATCTAGCATGGCATAATTCATCTTCATTTAATCAAATTATAGTTTGACTAGTTTAATCTTTTTTTTTATTTTGACACAGTCATATAAAAATTTGTTCACCTATACCAATTCAACCTTATATAACTCTATCAATTTTAAAAATCTCTTAGTTCTTCTCTCTTCATCTCATGCATATTAATATATTTATTACAAAATTATTTTTAATGTCAATCTAAAAAATGCATACTTTCTAGAAATATTTAGAAGGGAAAAAATAGATATTTAGCTATAATAAAGGTTTTTTTTGTCAAATTAATGTTCGTTCAAAAAAATTACAACGAATAAATAATAAATTTTTTAAATAATCAAAATTGATATATCCAAATAATTTTTAAATTTTATAATAAATAATTTATATTAATTAATGTATGAAACTCCTCCATATCAATATGACAATATGTTAGGGGTCATGTTTATTGATCCTTCGTAAGGGAGTGATACCATAGTAGGCAAACTAATTACAAATTATCTTTTATAGTTAGACCTCTTTAGCATTCCAAACTTTCAGATTTAAAAAATTTATATTGAAATTTTTATAGTTATAAAAGTGAAACATATAACCTCATGTACTATAACGTTGTCAGCTTTACCAATGGAAATACAACGCTTGATAGCACATGTATAAATGACATGAAAACAATGAGTTAGAAGATAATTACAATGCTAACGACAAATGGTGGCACTGTGGGTGGGTATTGTGGTAGTGGTCAGTGATAACGATGCGATGGCCGGCCTTGCTAATGTTGATTCAAACATTGACGGTGGTGCTATGGGTGGTTGTCACGTGTTATATCTTCCATTAGTAAAGCCAATGGTATTAGGGTAAACAGTGTTAAATGTTTCACTTTCATAACTATAAAGATTTTAATATAAAATTTTAAAATATAGAGATTGAAATGCTAAAGAGGTCTAACTATAATGGTAATCTATAATTAGCCAACCACAACCATTGAAATCATCTTTTGCCTATCGCTTTTCTTATCATTTATACATGTGTCATCATATGTTATATCTTTCGTAAGTATAGTGATGGCATTAGGGTAAATGGGTTAAATGTATCACTTTCATAACTATAAAAAATTTAATATAAATTTTTTAAGTTTAGAGACAATAATACTAAAGAGATCTCATCATAAGGAATAATATATAATTAGCCTACCACCATCATTGAAATTACCTTTTTTATATTATTTTCATATCATTCATATACGTGTCATCACACATTATATCATCCGTTAGTAAAGCCAACGATATTATGATGAATGATGTTAAATATTTCACTATCATAACTATAAAGATTTTAGTATAACCTTTTTAAATCTAATGATTGGATTCTAGAAAGATCTAACTATAAAAAGTAATATGTGATTAGCTTTATAGTACGCCTACTTTGAATAAGAAACAAACAATTAAGCTCGTCTAATATTATCTAACCACAATGATAGGTTTGTTGTCTTGCATAAGTGCAATCCAATGTGTTCAAGCTTGGCTTTAGCAAGGCATAGTATGGCTTCTCATCCTATATTTCTCACTTTCTATTGCCTTTTCTTTCTTCTAATCCCTCTTATGATATTATAATAAATCCAATATTTAATTTAAAACTTTTGAAATGATGATTGAGTTTGTTTATTAAGATAAAATAAATTTATTGTCTAACATAACTTTGTTCATCTTCCTCATCTACTTTTGTCCATAGTAATTTTTTTTTTATATTTTACCAAAATAATATTTATTATTGGGCTTGTATATGATGATGTATCTTTAATTAGTTTTATGACACTTTTTTTAATCATTTTCATGAAAATATCTCTTCGCACCACCCTTGCTCCTAACTATTGCCAAATTGTTGCCAACATCATTATCACCCTACTCTCAAGTAGCCGTCTCCTTCACGATTGTCATTATTGTCCCGTCTCTTCTCATTAGCGATAGGGAGCTTTTCCTCTTCACCACTATCGCCCCTTCCACCTTCGACAACCGATGGAGAGAGGCGTGATGGTGATGATCATATAGTAGTGATGTAAAGGAACATAATTGAGGTCATAACAAAAATAGAGTAGATAATTATCAAGGGTAAGATAGTGCTAATCATAGGTGTCCTATAAGCCAATTACATAAATGATAACACATGTGATATTATATATATATATATATATAATTTATTAATATTTTATTATTTTATCTTGCGTGTTGTATATGTTGTGATGTTTATGGATCTGTGCAATAGGAATTGGATCATAATGAGATCACGATAATGAGATCAATTTACCTTTAAATACAGATCCTAAATAATCCTAATCATCGGTTACTCGAGAGAGATATCAAGATAACCGGACAAACTAATGTGCTATATACCCATTCATATAATGGAGATAACTGATCTCATAGTTACTCGTGTGGAAACACTAAAGATATAATATAGGTGCTCATTGGATAATGAGTTCACTGATTGATTCACTTATGAAATATTGGATAGTTGATGATGTCTTATTGTCGAACAGTGATTCTGTAGTCCCAGTAGTGTATCTGATTCTTAGACTTGAGATACCAAAGATGTCTTTTATGAGTACTATA